>JAMKCH010042734.1:0-12623 GCA_023653785.1 Ophioderma brevispina | reverse complement strand
AGTAAAGATTTTGTAATAACAAAAGAACATAGCCCACACGAAACTGTGTGGAATAATGTGCACTAGCAGGTGTAATGCTGTGTTTACCGCCATAATTGCTAATTTGAAAAGCAACTTCCTATTGTTTCAATCCGCGACTCAGACCAGCTATCCACGTGTAGAGGTCAGTGGATGCGCTTGATTTCACAAACAATAACCCCTGGGCGGCTACCTGCCTCGCTACGGCATCAGCATATTTGATTTGTTCACTGGCGTAACCTGAACTTTGCAAAAGGAGGCAGCAGAGGGCCCGAGGCATTTTTGGAGGGGCGATTTTGGGTCCTTCTCCATAGGACAATTGGTAACAAACGAACGTTCAGTTCACACACATTGGGGGGGGGGGCTGGCGGGGGGCAAAGGTTCTGAGCAGAGAGCCGGCTGGTTACGTCTCTGGTCATCGAGAAGGTAATCATGTTATGAACGAACAGAAATATTATATAGAGATATGGGTGTATGTAAATAAGAAAGCACTAATTTTTTACTGGGTACTCAGAGGCCTATCTCATTTTGTGTTCTGTGATGAAGCCAAGTAAAAAAACAGATGGTAGCATAGTGGAAGTGTATCTTAGACCTGATTTTGTCTCCTTTCTACTAGGAATTTTCGCTTGGAAAAAATAACTATGAGAATTCTACAGACTTACTCTTCACTTTTTAAAATAGTTTGACTCTTTCCTTCGGGGCATCACTGATAGTTTTTCTTTATGTGATTGATATTTTTAACGCATGTAATCTTTGGGACCACGTAAATAACAATACAATCTAATCTTTGAGGGGGGATCATCTTCCATCCTATTTTGTAAATTGAATTTTCCTTTCTTGTCAACCTGCTAATTCATAAAATGGTAATATTTTTCAGATTCAACATTTTTTCCGATCGGGTAATGTTACGGATTAATGCTTGCCTCTGAAGCTTGTCATTTATGATTGGTGCCGAAAATGTACAGACACTCACGGTATTACAGCGCCGGGTTTGTAAGAGGTTTAATTGTTGTCAAACAGTCACGCCCCTTGAAGCATGGTGTGTAGCAGCCTTTACGGCACGGCATTGGTCGAATCTTCCCATACCACAGGGTATTGCCTTGAAGTAGTCCACTCGGGAATTTTCCTGCGGCATCCAACACTATAAATAAAAGAATGTTCTAACATTTACTAGCACGCAACAAAAATATCTTTGTAGGCATAGTGGGTATACGTGTCCAAACAGGTTAAATACTCATGTCTCAAGAACTAATTACTTAGGCATTTCGGCAAGAGTTGCCATAGTAACCCCCCCGCCTGAACCCCCTGAAAGTTGTACTTAACAAATTGGTTTTTAATTTTTGGCTTAGGGTTAGGGGTTTTGTAAGTGTAGCATAATACATTATAATTTGGTTTCCTCTAGAATTTTAATTAAAAGGGGTGTACATATGGATCTCTTTCCGGTATTTCCTCTATGTCCGGTTAATCGGCCTTGCTATAATAGATGCAAATGTTCTATGGCAAAATCCCCCAAGCATTCATATTGTAAAGCCTTTATCATTAGCCCTCACCTGAACACTGAATTAATACCAAATCAATCGTCCTTATGGGTAAACAGAACGATTGTATAATAGTCGCCAGACGACGGAAATGGGCGATTAACACAAGAAAAGCACGCCGATGCATGTTTCACACGGCATGCATACTGTGTTGATGACCCGTCCCCTGTGAACTTTGGTTGGTTAATATAAATGAGTAAGAAGTCTAGAATATATTCCGCACGATACACATTTGTAGTTTCTATTTGTTGATTAAAGTTATGAAAGAACGTAAAAAGTTAACCTACAAATTACCTGGATGATGTCTTTTTTTAGGTGCAAACAAGAGATTTGAGACACCCCAAAATTGTGTCACAATAGTAATTGTATATACACTTCACACTCAATTAGATGTCTTACCTGAAATTGCGACAGAATGGGTCACAAATATTGAAAAAAGGGCGAATTTGATTTGCTTAATTTCAATTAAACCATGGCTGAATTTCGTATTTTCCTCCTATATGACATTAGAAAGTTCACAATTTTTGAACCAAGAACCATTTCTATCGTAAATTCTTTAAGAAAGGGGATATTTTGTTGGAAAGCTTTACATCAAGGCAAAAATCAGTACTTTCTATTTTTTAGGGACACCTTGATATGTGAAATCTCCTCGTTGCACCTTTAACGTACCCTCCCTAGTGGACTATTTTTGATATTATTTTTTAGTGTATAAATGTACCTCTTTCTTCCAATGGCCTAGACTGATCATTTGAGAGCAAATTGAAAATTTTTTTTGGAAAATGGGCCAGTGCCGCTTAATGGTATTTTCATAATACAGCAGTGTTATTATTCGCTCACCGGGACCCGGAATGTGGTAAATTGGGGTTAACTGTGTGCAAATCCCATGGAATGGGTGAAAGCAATAACTTTAAGAATCTTAATGTAGCGGACTGGCCATGTACTTGCCATTGTTATGCCCGGGGGATGTTCTCATGTATAAAGATGAATTCCCAGGTGAAGTCGTGTTTTTGAGCATGTAAGTAGATCTGCGTGCACAAGCAACCCGTCTTTCGGCCTGCCTCCGACTTTGGGCATTCTTTTACTAAAAAGCTTAAATCATCAATAGACTATACCTACCAAACGGGCATTTATTAGGCACACTGTTTAAAATGTTCTTTAAAACTGTCAAGCCGGACATCAAACGTGCATGTACGGTAAAAAGGGCCTCAAAACGTACCAATACCTATAAAAAAAACCTTGCAATCACAGGCTGCCATTAAAACGACGGTTATTTAATTTAACATTTTTAACAGTGGACAATAGTAACATTGATGATACAGTGGTATTCACCTATTTGTCCATTCCTCATTAATGTCGTAGTTTTAAAACTTAAGGTACTGATTGTTTTAAGGACCCTGTTTAAAGTGGGTTATCTAAAAGAATGTCCACATTTACGTTTTTAAAAGTTGTAATCCACTTACACTTGAAAGAGCATATGGTATTCCTTGAATTCAAGCATGACTAGTCTTTGAACTCGCTGAAATCTTGGCCCGACATTGTATGACACATTTTCAGTACCTTAACTCCAAATGTCACCAATATCTCCGTTACAATATCCAAGGATATCGTACTAACGGCTATTCGTAACAATGTGCTGCGTGCTGTGCTGCCTTTCTGCTAGATTTAATACGAACTTCATTGCCCTGAGAATGCCTCTTGAGCGAATTGTTGGCGAGCTAGATTGGTTGTTTTAAATACTCTTTTGGATGATGGTAATATTGGCCATTTCCCTTCCAAATGCAACAATAAAGATTGCAGCTTACCGTAATAACGCAATACAGAATACTTCTAACTTCTCTGTGCCAGTTTCGGCCAAAGTTCTATGGTGTGGTATCAAACAAGATGAATTGAGTTGCGTATCAGACTAATTGACCTCTGAAAAAATCTACATTTATCTCGTGTCAACTCGGACAAAGTCCATCTGATTACCTTGTTAAGTGACTTGTGATTTACCTAATTCATAAATACGTTGGAAACGGTGATCAAACGTCCGGGGGTACTCCCTTCATATCGGTGAGTACTGCTTCCGGTGTAACGGTAGGTTTGGAGCAAGACAGTTTAGTTTTCAGTTTAGTTTTCAAGCAATAACATATCGAACGTGAAAAATGTATACCATACAATATATATATAATAATACATAAAGAATCAATTGTAGACTGTAATAAGATGAACTGGTGAGGATAGATATGCTAGGACCAGTAATGGACAGCCCGATAGGGCTTATGGTTAATTGCTGGCCCTGTAATACATCAAGTCCAAAAATACTTAATATTACAAAGTGATACAAGTAATGGGTGATTATAAATTACATAGGTAAATAAATATACATAACAAAGAACAGAGACAAACAACAAAACAAACAATATATCTAAACTAAACACCCTTGACGGGAACAGGATACGGTAATTTGACAAGAAGCACAACTTTGCAACATGTCCTTGGCTGGGTTATGTAATAAAATTACATAATGACGAAGCATAATAAGATATAGAAGAGTGGAGATGTGAAGAAAAGTAAGAATAGAGATGAAATGGATGAAGAAAGGTGAGGAGAGAATAAGGACTTGGGAGATTTACAAAGAATTGTACTGGTTGATGAATTGTTTTTCAGTTGAGCTTTAAACGTATTTTTTTGTTTGTATTGTTTATGGATTCTGAAGATCATTCCAAAGCTTTGCCCTTGATACTGATCAAGTGTTTTTCAGAGAAGATTTTGGATGGGAGATGATTTGCGGCTTGTCGGTGTTATAGTTGTGGGATTTTGTCTGTTTGTGGTAAAGTAATTGCTTGAGTTCGGAGGTAAATGATTGTTATGGTAGTCAAACATGAAGAGCCTGTTTGAAGTTGTTGAGGTGCTCCATTTAAGTGTTTTTCAGTGAGTGAAATAATGGCATGTGTGAGTTCTGGGGGGTGAGTTGTGATAGTGCGAATGGGCCCATGTTCTGTTTGATTTTTAGTTTGGTGAGTCGTGACTGCTAGTTGGAGGCCCCACATGATGTTACAGTAGCTAAGGTATGGCAGAACTAGTGGTTGTATAGCGATTTTAAGGTGTAGTCTGGAGGTGGGTTTAACTCTGTGATTGGTACCATTGCGTGAGACGCTTTGGTAGTGCCCGAGTTTAATGTGTTCATTCCATGTTAGTTTGTTCGTCGATTGTGATGCCAAGAAATTTTTGGTTGAGGCGTACCTGGGAGATTTCTGGTTATCTAGTTTAATGTTTGGTTTGGTTAGTGTTGTGTGTAGAGAAAAGCATTAGTTAGTTTTTAAAACATTGAAGAGAAAGTTTGTTAGCCCGAAACCAGTCGTGATTTTTGCAGTTCATGATTCTGTTGTTAAAAAGTGCATTAATGTTAGGGTTTTGAAGAACAATGTTTTGTGTCATCTGCAAATAAGATGAGTTTTAGTGTGTTAAATATTGGTGATGTCTTCATGTAATGATGAAAAAAAAAAAAAAAAAAAAGTAGGGTCCAATGATTAGCCTTGCGGGACCTCAACTGTGGATAAGTTTGATGGATGATGCTGTGGGAGTGTACGTAGCCTGATTGTGAGCGGTTAGTTTTTAGGTCACTCCTGACCACTCCCAGGCTAATCCACGGGCACCGTAATGATCAAGCTTGTGAAGAAGAATGTTGTGGTCAATGGTGTCGAAAGCTTGGAGAGATCCAGGAACACCCCCATGGTGTGGAGTCTATTTTTTAGTGCAAGGTTGAGGTTGTTGTTAGTTCAGGAGTGCAGAAGGACGTGGGGTGTACAGGAGGGGTAAAAGGGCGGGTGGTGAATCGTCTAGCGTTTGGGCCTAAACCGTATTGTTCATCGACAAAATGTTTTGTGTTTATGAAATGTAGACCGACGTGTGTACATGACTTTTTCAGTATTTTGAAAGATGAAAACAGAAATGGGCCTGTAATTGCAATGTTATGTCATCTTGTTTTTGTAAATAGGAATGACTTTGCCTGATTTGAGGTGATCTGGAAAGTTCCGGTGAGAAGTGATTGGTTAAATATGTGCATCAGATGTTATCATATGATTTGTTAGCAATCCCAGGATCTATCTTGTCGGGACCCGCACTTTTACATGTTTAGGGACATGGGGGGTGGCGAAGATTGTACATTTCATCTACTGTGACTGGATTCAGGAAATTGAGGTGATGTGTTTTTGGTATGTGTTTGTTAAATGGGTTATTGGAGGTGGAATTTTTGTTAGCTAAGTTTTTGCCCAGCTGAGTGAAGTGATCGTTGAATGGGTTAGCTATGTCAAGCGGCTCAGTTATCTGCTTATTAGTATGAGTGAAAAGCTCGGGGATTTTGTTATAGTTGGATACCTTCCTCCCTAGAAGTTGTTTTGAGGATGTTCCAGGTGTTTGGTGAGATCATTTTTTAGTTTCTGAATTGTTCTGTGTTGTGTTTTTTCTGCCATACGAATAATATGAGTTAATTTGTTTTTTGTATTGTTTGTATTGTTTGTTTGGTTGCTGGTGTTTTTTTCTCAGTATGTTTTATAGAGGCCGTGCTTGTTTTTGATTGACTTGGAAATTGCTGTTGTCATCCAGGGCTTGCTTACGGTTACGATTTTTTAAGGGTCTTCTTTCGTAGGGAATGATTAGTTGTAATGTTTCGCATAAGTTGTAATGAATTTTTTTGTACGCTATGTTTAGGGTCATCTTCTGTGAGTACGTGTTCCCATGATTCATTGTTGAGTCTACGGTTAAATGTGCCGAATGTTGTTATCTCTGTGTCACTTTTTTGTGATTGTGTGTTTTTGTGGCCATGCTTATGCTTAAGTATGTGATGAGGATATTGGGAAGTGATCTGTAGTGTCAGTGGACAAATATCCCCTGGTGTGGAGTCTGGTCAGTGGGAGTTGGTGATAATGTATCATGAGCGTGGCTTTGGTTATGCATAATTCTTGTGGGTCTGTTAATTTTGGTATAGAGTTTGCAAGTGATGTGTTAATAAGTCATTAATGGTGTGGATGAGTGGAATAATTGAGAAGATGGACATTAAGGCACCGACAATATAGACTCGCGTGGGTTTTATTTAGTTCAGGGAGTAGCTGCTTTAAGCTATTGTTAAAATTTTGAATTGTGTGTTCCGTGCAGTCTGTAAATAACTCCGTCAGTTATGTGCTGGGTCATGGTTGGTGTTAACGGTGAGTTCGATGAAAAGAGAGTCGAATTCTGGTTCTGGTGGTTTGTGTCGATGATTTTGTATGGGAGGTGATTTTTTTATGTAATAACAAACTCCCTTCCTCTGCCATTGAGTGTTCCTGGAATGTACGTGTAGCCCATTTAAAGTGAGGTGGTGACTTGGTATAGTAAGCCATTTTCTGACATGCCTGACAGAGACAGAGTGGTTTAGGTGATCAGAGGTAGTTAGTGAATTTTCTCATATGATTTTGTGATATTAACGGCATTGAAATTGAATATGAAAATGAGTCGTTGCTTGATGTTTTTCTTAGTAGCGTGTTGCAAGAAGCTGTCGTCCCTGTTGATAGCTGGGAGTCATAACCCCAGGTTGTTGTGTGAGTGATGAAGATGGGTGGTCACATGTTTTAGATGATTGTGGTCGGTAAGTAGATTGATACAAAGGGAGTTAAGTTTGATGATGTTCATTAGTGTTGGTGAAAAATTCAATTAGTAATGCGCGAAAGTCTTCATCGTGAGCCCTGGTGGTTGAATGACATTTCGTATATTGCAGGGCACGGCCCTACAGAAAGAATAAATCACAGGACAATAATGGGAGGGGGGGTTAGGAGGGAGAGAGAGAAGAGAGAGAAGAGGAGAAGAGAGAGAGAGCGGGAGTTATACGAGGCGGTCAAGAGGGGAGTGAGAGAGAGAGGACAGGGAGAGGCGGGAAATCGTAGAGAAGATCGGCAGGGCGAAGAGGGAGATATAGAGAACTGACAGATGTGGGTTCTGTGATTAATACGTACGAAAGAAGAGATCAAATGAGAAACTGTGTAGATAACAGTGAGACAATACATGTGGGCAAGATGTATTGACAGTCAGACAAGACGAGAGCAACAAGGACTAGCACATAGTAGAACAAACAAGGTACTAAGAAAATTACAAATTGCTACTGATGATTAATAAAGTTATAGAGTACGGCAGTTTACCAAACAATCAAAAAAATTGGTCACTTACAAACAAGGGTAACAAAGTAACAATAAACTTGTGCTTTAATTATAGTTCAGTTGAAACAACTAACACTTTGAATCAAACGTGTGAAAAAAACCCCACCAATAATGCATGTGTTGAACCTGTCTAGGGAATTTTAAGAATAGGTCAAACAACATCGACGCAAGAGATAAGTGACAAAGCGGGATGCCTCGGCACCTGGGAATTGGTTAAGGTATGAAATAATTAGTGGAGAAACATTCTATAAAAAAAATACAATACATAGACCGTTGATATATGACTCAGATACTATGGTATTACAATGAACATATTATTTTTTGTGTGCATGTGCACCAGTGGAAAACAAAACACAACATATTGCAGGAAACATGAAATACAATATAAAGAGGTACAATAATATGTGGAAGCATATGTTTTGCTTTGGAGAGTTGACCACAATTGTAACACAATTTGGCAATCGTATTATACCTAGGTGTGGGTTAGTCCATCACCGATCTAATAATTATAATAGCATGACTCAAAACAAGATTTTACATTTTGAGAAAATACATGTGAATAAATGACTTTATATGTATACATGAGCTAATTGTTAAAGTCATTGCACTTGAGAGACAACAAAAAAAAAAAAAAAAAAAACAGCAATCTACATTAAAATTTACAGCTTCAGGGAGGGAATACCTGTCCGGCGAAGAGTAGTCAGGGTGAGTCAAAAACAAACTTGACCCTGATTGTGTCCGCCATTTGAATTTTAATATAAATAGAGAACATGATGTGGTATCTGCGAAGCTTATTTCAATTATATTTAATTGCTGCAAAGATCATTCCATCGGTTAGTATATGCCGAGGGCTAACATTCTTTCGAATCAAGAATTATGCAGGAATAACTAGCCCGATGTTCGTCGGGAAATTGATGTCCTTCGCTGAACGCCGTACAATATGAACCCGTGGACAGAGCAGAAAAACGACTGCTTGATTCAAACGACTGTAGCCGTTATACTAACCGATTGTGATGATGTGAATAATCTTTGCAGGAAATTAAGATAATGAACAAAGCTTCCAGATGATAATCAAATTGTTAGATATATGTTACTTAAAAATTCAAAAATGGCGGACACAATACAGGGTCCAAGTTTTTTGACTCACCCTGTACTTCCACTCGAAAGTAAGGTTATTGTCCAAAGAAGGCTTCAACTGTCCTGTTCACAATGTCGCGTCTCTCCCACCAGAAAAGAAGGATTTTCCACTCTGTTTGAAGCAGGGTTCCCAGAGTCGTACTCGAAGTTTGAGCTACAAAAATATTTTGACTATTTTTAACGTGTGACTTGAGCACGTCACGTGGTATTTAGCTATTATTCGTACAGTGAGCATAAGACATGCGTGACTGTGTTGAATGCTTATGGTTTTTAGTTTTCCGTAAACAGCATTGAAAATCCGGATTCCATCATCACTCAATCAACACTGTGTCAGGTTCCGCATTTTTAACATTGCTCACCGTCAACCTGCGAACGTTGGTGACGACCATGCCGACATTTGCCAACGTGTCTCAATACGCATAACGAGCCAACGTGAACAATAAATAATTAATTATGATTTTATTTTTCACATAATTCTGTACTATTAATATTTATCATTTTTAAAATATTGATTATTAACCCCATTTTTAATATTTAATATACATATGTATCTCCTACAATAAAGAAATAGGTTATATACTAAAATACATATTGTAACCTTTTAATGGCAAGAGTTCCATGTGTACCCCCCCTTCAAGTATACATTATACAAATTATTTTTATATGTACTTCTTTGTCGTTTTTAATTTTTTTCATAAATAAAATAATTTGTTTCCTGTATAATTTTAAAGCTCGGGGAGTTTAATATGTAACTCTTTCCCAATAAATAAACACAAAATAAGTCTTGACAAACCCTGCGTGCGCATGGACCACGCATGCTTATGCTGTATGGTGCATTAATGGGCGTTGGCACTGGGATATTTTGATTCGATTTTGCAATATACGATATACTATGAACTACGCGGACGGACGATAGCAACGATCAACTTCCAGCGTTTCTGTGTTAACGTGCATCCCGACATTGTATGGCATCCATCAATTTGTAGTCGGATGCCAACGTTGGTATCATGTCAAGAACCATCGGTTTTTGGTTGGTACGACAACGTCATATTAACGTTTTGATGGGGGGTCGAATAACACCGCGACCCGTGCCGACGATACTAAATGTACGTTCAACCGACGTCGCCTTGCTATATGGGAAGGTCCACGGATGGGTCACCAAGGGCACATGAGGTCACCAATACGTGTGACACTTGTAACCAGTGTATGAAAATTGATCGACATGTGTGGATACACCAGACAAAGTTCTGACCATTTTTGGCCATTATATCTAATGACCTTTGACCCACTCTTTGAGAGGCAAAATGCGTGCATGTGAACAGTGGGCTACACAGACACAAAGTCACACACAGATACACACCACAGCTCGCGCACACCCACACACACACTACCAAATCAATCCATATGTTCCCGGTTGCAGACAAAATCAACCTGCAAATCAAGTTCACCTTCATTCATCAAGCTTGTAATATTTCATAGGCACACTGTTTTCTGCAATTATGTTTGTTCAAAACATGCAATAAAGTGTTTCCCTCTATAAGAGAAGTCTTCTAAGAGGATACAGTACTAGAGACTTGAGAGATTCAAATTGTAAATTGAAAAATGTCATGTCAGCATTTAATTTTTTTCTTGATTGATGGATTTCGAGTATGAATATAAAAGTGAAATTTTCATGTTGGTAGTGAAAGTTGCAAACCAATTGGAGACTTTCTTCTTCCCACATTTATTGATATGGGGTAAATAAAAACTGATGCAATTTACCCATGAGTACAATAGTAAAATATGTGGTTTGATTCAAATTAGTATAACTTGGATTTGCACGAGCAAATTTTAAAATTCTTGTTTTAATTTAACCTTCAGAAACTGCTCTTTCTAATGTTATATTATTTTTACAAGAATTTCCTTACATATTTTTTTACTAAACTGAATGAAAATTAGTAAACGTCCATTTTGATCAGCCTGTATTGAAAGAGTTATACAATTACAGTGTGTCTCAAAAATTTGTGCTTCTAGTTCTCATGACTTGTCACCCTCTTTGGGATCACTCACCGTGATTTTTATATCGGCACAATGCCTAGTTTAATTATCTCTTATCCCTGCAAAATTAGAAACTGCGTTTTCCATTCAACCACTTATGCAACTAATCGCAGTTAGCAGCTCATACCGTTTTCAAATTCTGCCAATGGTGGATTGTACACAGTTAAGGTGTGAAAACTTAAGCTGACATCGACCAATAGCTCTCGTACCATAAATGTATATTGCATAACTACACCCGCGAGTCTTGCGACAAGACAACTATTTGGAATGCCTTTCAGCAAAATTGGAACATTGCTATAGTTGATCCACGTACAGGCACATACGCAGAATTTATTTGGGGTGGGCACAATTGAAAGAAGTGGACATTTGTTGGACCCGTGTCTCCACTTGCACAGATATTTGCGTAGAAGTGGACATACACCCAATCCCAATGTCCTTTGGGGGTTTTTGAACACCTCCACCAGAAGAAACTTCATTCAGTCATTAAACTAGCTAAATTTTAGGATATTCGAAAAACAGCAAAATAGGGAACCGTTTCCATTCAAGTGTAGCAGAAACTACACCCTAAGGGGAAGGCGGACAGCAATGCTAGAGATCCTGGCATCTAGGCTTACACAAAAAGAAACATTGTACATTCTGAGAGGGGTAGATGAAGTGGTACAGGGGGCGTTTAGTGACAGGGGTTTGCATAAGTGAAGTGGATCATGCAATGTCATAGGGGACATTAATTAAGAATGCTTACATTTTTAGAAGAAGAAAGCACACCAGAATTGTTTGCCTGGTTCATAAGGATTCCAAAAATGATAACTTTAGTTGATACTCTCTACAATTTATGGTTAGAGACCTATAGGCGAATGCTCAGCCCAAGTTTTCTCCCTCACTTCATAACTGGGTAAAATCCATTGGCAGAAGAAGTTGAAACGGCCATTGATCTACATAACTCCCAATATTTGCAAAAGGAGTGGTTGATTGAAAGTTTCATTTTTGCAGGAAAAGAAGCCAATTGACAAGGCTATATGCTGAGGACATAAAGTCCAAGGTTTGATGATCCCAAAGAGGCGCAATCCATTAGAATCACAGCACAATCATTGAGACACGCTGTTGATAACATATATTAGTTATAAAATTAAAAGTTGCAGTGGCGTAACCTGACCTTGCAAATGGAAGGGGGCCAGAAGAAGGGGGGTGTTTGAGGCATTTTATGAGCGGACGAACTTGTGCCCTTCTCCACAAGAACTGTACAAACAGTTCATTTGGTGGGGTGGCGGAGGACAAGGGTTCTGCTCAGGGGAGCGTTCGCACCAGTTAGCCAATGAGATAACAATATGATTCAAGCAGATTTATTTATTCAAATTACAAGCATGTCAGTATAATTATGCATAAGAAATAAAAATGTTGATTGATGAGCGCACTGCTAAACGCATAGCGTGGGGTTGCAGCGTATGTAGTCAAATGGCCGAATTATGAAGGCAGTAGTGCTAAAAGTTGTTAATTTGTATTTCGGGTAAACACTTATCAAGTACCGAGAAGATGCAAAATTATAAAGTACATGATATAATGGGTCCAAACAGTCTTATGGTATGCTTCCTGGTGACAGACCTAGATGCCAGACTTGTGCGCACATTCTTCATACTACTGCGATGTTGGTTAAAATGGCGTTCAACATTTACATTAAATATATTTTTCTGGTATTTCAAGAAAATGATCTATGCTATTGGTGCCG
>JAMKCH010042733.1:0-12360 GCA_023653785.1 Ophioderma brevispina | reverse complement strand
CCCAAAATGACCCTCGAAAATGTGACATAAACTTTACCGAAACTCTCACCATACCAAAACTCCATATCCCCCCCCAAATACGTTCAAAGCACGGCCAATTTCCCACAACGACCCCCTGGATGACCTTTGACCCCAAAATGAACCCCTCCAAATCGTTACCACAAACCTTACGTTGGAGCTCTTACCACCACACCAAAATTCATATCCATTAATGTAAAAGGACGGTGAAACACATAGCCGGACAACGCCACAAGCCCACAAAGTGATTTCTTTTAGTAATATAGATTTTGACCAATGGGGCAAAGGTCCATATGGCCATTATAGTCAAAGGGGGCACATGGGTCATCATTGGTCATTCTGCGCATATCAGTAAGAGTCCGGGACCAGTGGTTCCTTAGTTTGTCATAATACATTTTAGTTTTCATAAGTGTTTATTAATGTAGATTGGACAAAAGGGTCAAAGGCAATAGGGTCCATTAGGGCCACTTCTATATATACTCAATATGAGACTTGGGTCAGTGGTTCATTTGACTACGTGTGAAGGTGATTGGCAAATGTACACTAAACCGTTTACATTCAACTCCAGGTTACCACGGCATGGCTTACAGGATCTGTAAGCAGCAAGCCAGATAACAATCGTAAATGCATGCTCTTTTCCAGCAATACATTGACGCTGGTGCACACTTAATAAGGATATGCAGATGGGGTCATGACATACTGGTAGAGAGCAAATTGTCGGGTTTTCCGGGTTTTTTTTAAATTCTCTATTAATTTTCGTAATGTTTCAGGCCACTTGAGGGAATATCCTCTTTCAAAAATAGAGGATTATTATTGACAAATTTCGCGGACTCTTGTTGAACAATTATTAGGATATTCCTAGTCAAATGTAATTATTTCTTGGCAGATGTGGTCCAAAGATTTCCACTTAAGTATTGATATGCTTCCCGCCACTTATTTCAACATTTATCGCTTTTCAACGAAGCGGATATTAAAAGGTAAAAGTCGAATGTAAAGCCAATCATGTAGTGAAGCACCGTCGACAAAAAATATCTAAAACCCGTCAAAAGTAGCAAGCGTTTTTGTCGTCCCAACTCGCATAGAATATAGTATCCAGTGTAAGGGGTTTATTAAAAAATAGTCCGAAGTATGCCCACCGCTGTCGCAAGGAATACCCTCTTTTGTTTATCCATATTTATAGGATCGAATATTATATCTAGAAAACCTATATATTAGTAGTGTTTCCGTAGCCGTGATACGGATACCTACCCCGGGGTTTCCGTAGGCGTATAGCGCTATATAACCAAAACGGGCTTTTGTTGTTAGGTAGCCGTATACGGCTACGGAGCGTGTACACAGTGGATCGGTTATATATCCGGACACAGTCCTGCGTGACGCGTATGACGAAACGATCCAGGGCATATATTTCATGTATCGACCATGAAATTTCTGGACGACCCAGCAAATCCGCCCCCCAAGAAACAATCCGGATTATTATAACGCGTGAAATAATATAAGGTGTGATCAATATAAATGGAATTATGAATTGGCTTTATTAGGAATTTGATCACACACGGAGTTTGCGGACTTCCCGCGGGACTTCCCGATCCCTATAGCGATCCCTAGCTTATCCATTGGGCACCAAAATAACCAAAATTCTTTTTCCGGAAATCTGTGGCAATTGCAACTCCCCTCCAGTGAAGGTATTATAAACATTACTGTTTTGCGATGGCTTTTTTTAATGTAGGCCTACCATTTTGTAATGAAATTCTGTTGAAATATCGAATATTAGATTATGAGTTGTGACTTATTTTGTTGTATTCTAGTTACAACATATCCTCCAAAACGAGAACCTAATTATGTATCCGTGAGCGCCTTTTGAGCAACGAATTTATCCTTATTCTCTGCGTTTATTAAGAAATGCAATTATAACACTACGGTGTTTTTTGATAAGCACTTTATCTGAAGGTAACAAAGCACATAAAACAAACACTACCTGTCCAGAACATCTTTTCTTCGCTCTCTTAGGTGGTCAAATTTGTAATGTATAAATTGGTCTATAAAGCAAACATATCATACAACCTGAGAACGAATATAACTAAATATATCAGATAAACCTAAAACAATAAATTAAGAAATAAAGGAAGAAATAAGAAATAAAATAAGAAATAAAATAAGAATAAATATAATAAATTAAGAAGTGACAAATGACAAAAAATAATGAAATAACAATATGTAAATAAAGAAATACAAGTATCGAGACTAAAAAAATCTTGTCTCCGACCGACCCTGTTTTTTTGCGAACGGGAACAGATTACCGACCTTATTTTCACAAGTGCATATTGATTTTCTTTCAGGATTTCACAATTTAAATTACTCCAACCAGCGTTTTTCAAACAGTTTCATACCAACTTTTTTTAACCAATAAAGGCGAAGTTTTAAAAAATCCACCCCAAAAAAACAAACATTTTTCAAAAACTGTTCTTGCAACAGACCCCGACCATATAGCAAAATAACTAGGCAAAAATAATTGTTGAAGATATAACTTACAATTTGGCTAAATGGCTTTTAAAAAGAAAAGGTCTACTGGGAAAGTTTTTGATAAATTCTTTAGGTATGGCAGTAAGTTGATCTGACGTAAAACACCTACACATCACCTGTGTTAAATCCACTCTAACTATATTCTGTCGTGTTTTTTGTTCAGCTCTAAGACATATTTCTTCTTCGAAGCCCCCCCAATTTGTGGTTTTTACACGCAGGAATAATCCGACATTTACCGAGATGTGTTCTCAAATTCAAACTGCTTCAAAAATCAGGGTTACTATTCATTTAACAGTATTTTTCAGATAAATAACGTCTAATGACCGGTTACCATGCACACATCAAGCTGCCCATCGATTCACTCCATTGACACTCTAATTGATATGTAAATTAGAAAGCATAGCATACAACACCGCACAGTCTGTGGTTTCAGCGATATCATTACTTCAAAGCCATACTTTGTTATTCTACATGCAAGTCAAATTCTTGAACGAAAGAAGTAGGGTAAAATTCTTCAAACAATTCATTCGAATATGCACATTGTTTTTTGCGTAAGAGGAAAACTTGCATACTTTTGAAGTCGAATGGCTCAGACCAAAACAAAACAACCTTGACAACCTCGTTCCCCGGCTTGCGTCCTCTTGAAATATTGTTGTATTATACGATGTCCTTAAGGATGATGCGTCGGCTACCGAAACACTCCCGGGCTAATTTACCGTAATACGGCTACCTAACCCTGGGGTTAGGTAGCCGTAAACGGCTACCGAAACACTTCGATATAATAGTGCCTTCACTTTCAAGGACCACTTATAAATTCCAGAACTGGTTTTCAACAGTTTCAATTTTGTTTATCAATTTATAGGATCGAATATTTATATCTAGAAAACCTAATATATTAAAGTGCCTTCAACTTTCAAGGACCACTTATAAATTCCAGAACTGGTTTTCACAGTTTCAAGGTGCCTTAAAACGGTCAACGTCGTGTTTACATCGTTTAGAGGAACAGCCACGCTGGGCATATGGTATACATTGTCGAAGCAATGTCCATTGTATCGAAACAGCCACAAGGAACTTAACAATACAACCAGATAAGGGGTTTCTCATCGTACAACCAAAATTGTTTCTCAAAGACCTCCAAAAATATAACCAATATACAAAACTAAAAATTCTAAACTTTGCCGTCGAAACCAACCCCCCCAACTTTTCACCATCCTATACATCAACACTATGCATAGTCATTATAAATGCCATAATGGGTGAAACAAGGCTTTTTCCTTCTGCAAAGGACGATCCCCGATACCAAATTTGCTAAGGTCGGACTTAATTTTTTGGAAGTTTGCTTTACTAGCAGTAGGCAAATTATCCTTTTGCTGAAAATTCTTTGAGTACATTGGTGCAAAATACCCCTAGTTATTAACATAACTGAAGTCTGATCTCACGTAAAACAACTTCTTGTGTGTTCTCTATATAATAGTCGGGCGACTCTTCATCCAGGGAAATTTGTTTAACACTAAATCTAACTCAAGTCAAATGAACTCGCACTTGTGTTTGACCTCATCCCTGGTAAGCCCTTGGATAGATATGGTACGTAGATAACACGATCACCATTTCATTTTCGCCCGAGGAACCCCACTAGAATTGGTTAATAATTGCACACATAACCCCAATAGCATTCATAAGAAAAGACGACAAGCATGGCATCAGATGAGTCCAAACTTGACAAAAAGATAAAAAGTGTGCGCACCCAAACTGCCTCCCGTCACTAAATCAAAATAAAACCTATGGCGAAACGCCCACTACTTCCAGAACAATTGCCGAATTTGGGCGAAACCGTACATAAAACGGCCGACTAGATTCGCAAATACGAGCCGACATATTAAAACACCCGCTCTCGATGACAATAATCATCAATTCAATGAATTGATGGATTACAAAAAAAGGCATTTAATATATGTTCACAGTACAACCATAACATTACATCTTTTGAACGATTTGATACGCAGGCAACTTGTCTCAAGAGCAAATCTGTGATTTAATCTGTATCAATGTTTGTATGGCATATAAAGAGGGTAAAAGTGAAAGGATTTTTGCAAATTTGAATTCAATCTTTAGTCATGCAAATGTAAATCGGCAAATAATGGCTTACAACCATTTTGCAGCTTATCGATCTTAGAATTTCAATTGAATCATTTGTACAATGTTGGCTTCCCCTTCCCCTAATGGGGTTCCAAATTTCAGAGCAGTATCTTAAAGACAATATCAATGATTTACCCCAAAGAGTCCAAATATTTCAAATTTGCAGGAATATCTAAAAGACGGATAAAAATTAAGTTTGTAGAAGCACCATAAAAAACTTGTTTCCAACTGAAGAAGTTGACAGAAAAGGAAGAGAAAACGGTAGAGTTCAAAGATATGAATGTCCATTCAATTACGTTGTAGTAGCAAGTGTCTGTATGGGACAGTAATGACTAAAATATTGATTTTGTACTTATTAGGCTGCTTCTGGTCTAATTGCAGGGCATGTTAGGATACATGTAACTTGTTAAAGACATCATGTTGATTTTTTTGATGATTTTTTTTGATTTCTGATTTAGAAATCACTGATAGTACCTTTAGGCTACCGTGTACACAGAGGAAATACGTTCTAAATTACATAATGGCGCACCCCTCACAAGTTAGAAAAATCTAGGGGTAATCAATTGGAGTACTTTTTTCTGAGACGAATTCCATCTTGTTCTCACCTTTTTTTTACAAGTTTTCGTTTTCCAGGCACTGCAAGTCTACTTACCAACGGCTGCTGAAAATAAACGTTATAAAATCATCCAAATTCACAGCCTTGTACAGCATACGCTGGTTCCCTGAGGCCGGTCTCTCACCACTTCACAAATGAGCCATAAAGCAAAGCCCGTAGGCGAAGAGCACCAGCGTAGTAACAGCATGAGAGGGCTGCCGAGAAATCCCCAATTTAAGACGACGCCATGGTTTAAACCGTAAGGGCGAAATCTTACGAAACAATCTGATTTAATATCTTCAAATCCTTAGAGGTTAACATTTAGTCTGATGGATTTATAGCGTCAATATTTTTCTGCAGAGAGTGGATAATTTAGAGAGAGCATATTATTTTAGCTAGCGTGTATCTTTGAGTAGGGATCCTGGGTGCGATTGTTGACGGGGGTGTGATTGTAGCTTTCCAACTGCTCAGAAGTTTCAAAACAGCACATGCAAGCTATTGCAATGTTTAAAAGACTCTACAACTGTAGGGAAATGTATATGGCTGGGGAAAGGACTCAGATGGTCTTTTTAAACAAATCCCTAGTGCATTGCAATGTGCCTATGTTCATGTGTTGTCATGAAGTGTTAAAACTTTCAGATACAAAGTACTTGCGTGCTTAAATGAGTGCAAATTGCTTCTATGACTTTGACTTTTATCAAAGGACTTTTGATGGGATTCACATGACCTAGGTGGAAATGTTTACAACTGGTGCATTGTGGGATGGTATCAATACGCCCTATGTGGGAGGGAGCTATAAAATTTAGTTCAGGACCCTTCATTTGCTTTTAATTAATGAAATCAGCTCATATCTGGGACGTAAGAGGGGATAAATTCAGGAGGGGTGATTGCTGATTACCTTTGGGCTGGGTTGGGGGCAGAGTGGGGTGGGGTAATGATTGGGGGTGGGGTGAGAATAATTAAGAAGAAACACCTTCTCCACAAAGACAAAAAACAATGCTTTACTTTTGATTATAAGTACCTTTACATTCATTGACAGATATATGGATTATGGTGTGATCGGGTGGAGTGATGGGGGAAGGGTGGAGTGTCAAGTTACCAACAATTGGCTAGACTCTAATGAAATCATTTCTTACAAATTTTGGGTAAAAAAATTTGATGTAATCAAAGTACGTGGGATGTAAATATGGAGCATCTATAGGCCTACTTGTAAAGATTACATATCGCTCTCTCTCCTCCTCATGTTAACTCACATGGTTTTAGGCAGGGTCCTTCTTTACACCATAGGATTATGAGAAATTTTCTTGAGTAAATACGAAATATTTTGTAAGCGAGAGAGGGGGATATGCAAATGCACAACTTTCCTCGACAAAACCATTCACCACTGGATATGCCTTTGCAAATGGGGGGGGTGCACTGGTTATCTAGGCATTTTCTGAGTGGGAGAATTTGGGTCCTTCTCTATGATAGACACTGTAACAAAGGTCATTTCATTTGGGGCGGAGGAGAAAGGACTATGATGAGCAGATGGGCTGGGACACCCCCTATTTTTTTATCTGATTATTTTGGGATCAAAAAAGTTCATATTTTTAAATTACTGAAGTAAATTTAAGTCCAAAATAGATTCCATGTATTTTGAAAAATTCTCCAAATGTGGTCGACCACATGTATTAAAATGCACGTCTAATTGACATTTTAATTTTAGTCACTGTTGCTTATACCCAAACCATTTAATAATTCAAATTTTGTAATAAGATGTGTTTGGGGAACATATCTATTGTAGCGGTAGCTATTTAATATGATATGGAAAATCGGACTATGATAGGGTCACCACTTACGGAGACGTTTTTGTTAGGAAATTTACTGGGGGTAATGACGAGCAAAATATGTGTTTGTGACTTTTCATATTTCTGATACATACCAAATCTCAAATTTTTGATGGAAATGTTGGAAAAGGTTGTCGTTGGTCCATTTCACATGTTAAAGAAAAAAAGCTCTAATTCATTGGCAAAAATAGTAACATGTGACCCCTATGATACCTGTCCCTCCACAACATTCCACAAAGTCAAGTTGTCGCCCATGTGATAAATTATAGCTGCAGGGGCTAAAGTAAAACAATTGTCATTACCTTTATAGTAAAATACATTAAGAGCACATCTGAATCTATCCTGAGATCGGAAGTACTTCATGACCACGGACCAAGCCATGCTGCGTTTACCGGCTACCCGTACCCTTGACTCCTTACAGTCTACAGTGACAGAATGATGGTGTGTTTTGCGTGTTACTTGCTATAGTGCCATAGAATATGCGATAACACCAACTGCCATGGTCCGTGACAATAAATAATTATAAAGGCCACGACACAAAACAGGCAATGCAAGTTCACAAAAAAGGAGAATCGTTATTTGTTGCCAGGTTATTAAATCTGCAGGCTTAAGCAAGTATAAGCAGTATTATCGGTTCATCTTCAATCAACGCTGGCTACCTTCTCCGGCCGGCGGCCAACCATTCCGCTCAGCACACAAATTCCATCCGTTCTTTTGTGTCACTTGTTTCTACCTATCTGAAGAAGGCTTTATTTCACCATCTACCATCAGAATTACGTCATATATGCCACTTTCCCCGACCTTTTGCGGGTACGGAGACCGTCATGATTACGTTTACACAGTTGTTGACCCGATCACAACAGCGATAGGCTCGTACACCCGGTTGTACCTTTTTAGCCGCGGGTTTAGAGATCAACGTTCACAGTACACACGTTACGATTGATTGTAATCGCGGAAGTAGGAAATCTTGATACCGATTTTATATGTGATGATTTCACAAGAAATGGGCAATTACAACTTAATTTTCGAGAAGAATTTGCATACAAGAGGTGAGAACACCCGCCGAACTGAATTTTTCTAATTTTAAAGAATGATCTCGCAAAAATTATTATTCCCATGGGTGCGTCACCTTTTTACACGATACGGGATCTGCCCGTTGGCCTATTTGTTGTACCTGACTTACTGCAAGTCCTACTTACCTTTATCTTTTTGCAATTCGTGTAATGTAGCATAGTTAACATAATTGGAGCATTCTCTTGATATGCCTGCAATGAAAATCAACCATGTAAATCGAGTTAATTCTGGGTCAATATTCAATATTTTTCTTATCGCCAATTAAATTATCTTATATGTAATCACTTTTCTATCAAAAACTAAAATTCATTTCTGAAAACCACCAAACAAAAACACAGAAATATAATTGGTCTGAGTGTTTGTTTTGGTATGCACCAATTTTACACGTCGTTTTGGCCACATTTGATGACAACTACAGGTCCGCCGTCAAAAAATACTTCTGGTGGGAATTTGCTCCTGCTTTGAGCATGATAATTTATAACCTGATCATACAAAGCTCCCCCCCTTTTTACACTTCATTATGACTGATGCGTTGCAACACGGAAGTACTTTGATGGTGAGTATAAAGTTTCATAAATTTAATTTTGGTTCATCCTTCACGGAATTAGCCGTAGCATGAACTCTTCTATAAAGGATCAAGGATAACTAATTATATACAGCTTTATTCCGTAAAAGAGTCTTTTTTTCTCTCTTCTACTCTGAATATCTTACACCAAGGCACACCAGTATTTCACTTAAGGATTGGGTCACGATAGATCGTTCGATAGATTTTGTTAAGATTCGTATAAATGAACTTTTCATCGATGTACGGGTCAAATATCAGAAATAAAAATAGGGGTCACGACTCGTTTTTTGAGAAAAAATCTATTTAAACCACCTATTTTTCCCAAAATTTGTACACACGTCTATGGAATTCATTTTTTCATGGACATTTTTGAATATTAAAAAAAAATCGGAAAATTAAAAAATTAACATTTTTGTCCAAATTTTAATAAAAGTTGCGCACTAAAGATCTATCGATTACTGAAGAAAAAGTAGGGGTCACCGAATTACTTTTTCTGGTTCTTTTTGAAAATAACGGCATTTTTTAGTATCAAAATACCACACGGCGATATTGAGGTGCGTAACACGCCAAAGTGTTCACGCATGGCAAACGCTTAAGCTGACACGCCAACAAAACAGGCACGCAAAATGGCCGCACTGATTACAACTCATGAGCATTGTTTTTTCGCCTCTTTGTAATTTTTATCTTTAATATTGAATGTTGTTGTGTAATGGTGATAATGAGAAGACCATGGTAAGAAAAGGGAAGAAAAAGTTTTTGGAAAGGTGAGAAAGGAAAGCAAGGCGTGTCCAGATTTCGTGATTTTGAATGCATTTTAAGCGTGTAGGCCTACTCTGACACCATTATTAGCTGGACAATATAGGCCTACCTATCCTTCTTAGCACTTTTTCTGAATACTGTTGTCAACATTCGTTCCTTTTACGATTGAAGCGTATTATAAAGTTTTTGTCATTGGGAAATAGGTGATTTAAGATTGCATCACTTCTTCAAATGTTTTTAAAATGATTATGAAGTTTCCAGTAATTGAGTCAATCTTCACGAAAATATAATCAACATTCCTTTTTATTTACGGCCATTTCCCGGCCGTACCTTACCTGAATTATTATCCTTTCTTTTTAGTAAATTAGCGTTTTCCATAAATGACAATAATTGGCTGTTGGACTACTGAAAAAATGTTTGTTATACTACATAAAAGTATACATAACATGTGACTTTTTTCGGATATCCCTGGATTTTACACGAGGCAAAATAATCCGGATTCCTTTTAATCTGTCGGAAAATTCGAGTAAAATGCACGTGATATTTCCTTCAACGAAACCTATATAAGAGCATATTAATCTCATTTTAATTGCATTTACACCTCGCTCTAGACCTAATAGGTGAAATGTTTTGTGAAAACAAACATCCTTGTCATCTTGAGATATTCATTAGACATTTCTTCAGTCCTGACATAGAATGATAACGCAAACACACTTTTTGATACGACATTGAAAGGAGGTGTTGAAAAAAAATCAAGACAGAAGCCTGCTTATTTCGGAAAGAAGGATATTTAGTTTACGTGATGGCCCTGTTTAAAAGTACCAAATATAATCTTTGACTCAAGTATTGTTTAACATAGCTAATCATTTGAACAGACACATAGGCTACTTCATTGGAAACCGGTCATGGCCAAAGCGTGCTTGCTTATCTTCGGAAGTCGCACAGCGTACGCAAGGGTGGTTTTTACGCGGACAGCTAGGAACGCCAATCACAATTTGGCAGAATCTCTGCTTGGGGACTGGTGCGCCGCACTAACCGTGAGCCCATCACCTTAACCCATGCTAACTTCTAACACAGAGGTTCATCCCACAGAATCCGTTCATTAAATTTAATTGGTACCTCATTGGAACTTGCAATTACATTTTTTGTGGAATTGTATTTCTCTTATTTTTGACATTGAAAGTGCAATTTAAAGAGACATGGCACATTTGAAAAATATGCGCCTCAAGATTTTTCAAAAATCCATATTTTTGCATGTGAAAGGATTATATACATAAAGCCCTCACCCGAAATGATTAAGACCAAATCAGCTTACTAATGGGTAAACAGAACGATTTTTATCGGCGATGTTTAAAATTCAGCAGCCGACGAAAATGGCATCTTAACACCAAGAACACACCACGCCGTATACATGTTTCCATGGCTATGCACACTGTTTGAATGGTCTATAACCTTTGTGGTTGTGTACTATCAGTGAGCACGAGCAACTAATATTCATGTAATATGCACATTTGTTGATTAAAGTTAGGGAAACTTAAAGTTGGCCTACAACTTACCTGAATGTCTTTATCCTCTATTCCAATTCCCTAGTGTTTGGGTATGTTATTTTATGTGTAAAATATATCTCGTTCTTCCAATGGCCTACGCTATCATTTGAGGAGAAATTGAAGAAATTTCATTCATATTTGTGAAAATGTGCCAGTGCCGCTTTAACAGAGCTCAGAATTCCTGGGAGGAATGTATGGGAGGGATTGAGATACATGAAAGGGTCTTATAAAACTAGCCAATATACTGGTACACTTACAAACACAAATCGTAATCAGTCAGAAAAATGGATTATAACATTATAAAAAATAAAGAAAGATTGTAATGTCTGTCTGTATTCATGTTATTGCTGCAATTTTACTTGGCTCCACAGGGAAACAAAGGCTGTGATCACCGTCTACCTATGCATAAAGTTCGGTACTGTCGTGAGCTTAATGTAGTTAATGTTTTAGGGTTAAGTCCTATTTGGAGTAGCTATCATAGTTATTACTTTGTCCCGGCCAGAAGGAATGACGTCACAGGGTCACATGGAGTAAACATGCGATCATAGCACATACCAGTGTAGTTGAAAGTTAAAAGTCAGCGTGAAAAAGAGCTGTGTGAAATGATTACCTCATAACCTATGCGGACAAGATAGCTCAATCAGGTAAGCGCTCGACTCCAGTGTATGTTCATCCAAGCGTATAGGCGTGCGTTCGAGCCATGTGAGATTCAGCTGTCTGGATTCCCTGGACAAGAAACATCAACCGCTTATTTGTCCCCGATTTACCCATGCGATCTTTGGGAACCTGGTCCCAGCTGCGATGGTTATCGCGATGTACGTTTGCTGTAAAGGAAAGCGCTGATCCCGATCTCCTGCATCCCTTGAAATGATGCTAATGGTTTATGGTAGGGTGGGCCACAGTGACAAGCGCCATTTGTGAAGCGCTTAGAGGCCAATAGCATAAGGCGCTATTATAAATCTCTGCTATTATACTTATTATTACCTTACTTCTGCTGATGAGGTATACCATTACCTATTACTATGGCTCATAATTTCTGTAAGTTTGAACTTACGCAAGCTTCCAGCCAAAAACAGCGCACAATTGGGTTACACATAGACGCATTACGCGCAACGAGCAACGCGCACAATTTGTTATGTCCTAGGAATTATGGCCAGAGTATAGATAGCTCAAATAATAAAATAAAGAACATCATGAAAATTTGCACCAGCTATACTAGATACTAATGTTGTTATGTTCAATTACATAACCTTTATTCTGTATGGGAATGATCATACAAAATGACCGGTGTAATTAAAAAAAATTTACATAGCTAATACA